>JBAJFG010000500.1:0-46608 GCA_037903475.1 Ancylostoma caninum
CATCGCCTTTATCAACGCATTTCTTTTCTTTGGACCAACGAACACCTCAAAGTTTTTCTGGGGCTCTGCCCCGAAGCCGTACGAAGCCCCTTTTGCTTTCCGACCCTTTTACGAAGCCCAGCTTGCCCACCGACAAGCTGCGCTGGGGCCTGAGGCTACGTGCGAATTGCTGGAACCTCCGCTCTCACGTGGTCTTTCGACTGAGAATTTGATCTATTGGAATGGATCAGATCGCGCGCGATGTTTACTCCCGGAAAAAACACACTGTAAACATGTGGGAAATTTTAGAGTTCATGATATCTCACTCATATACAAGGGACAACTAAGTCTTTGGCCAAAGATTTTCTAGCAATTACTTCTTGCGCTTTGCCGGGAAACCCATGACTTTGTATTTGTGATCATTACACAAATGTCTCGAACGCACATGCAAAATTTCATAATCCACAGCTCTAATTGAATTATGTATGATCTGCAAACATGAAACGAGGTAGGGATGGAAATGGGCGCATATTGAGTCTCGGTAATAACTTTTCTAAGAAATTCTTTTAATTGGCACTCCAAATCACCAATTTTCTGCCCAATATTCGAGAGGTCGCACTTTTCCTATCCCAGGGGAATCCATGCTTGCACTGGTTTTCCTGACCAGAAAAGGTCAAAAGATCGCCACCACCACTTTTTGCAATTAAGATCCACAAAACAAACGGCAAAAGTGGGCAGAGCGAAATCCTGAGAAGTATGTTATTTCTTAGGCTAAGGCGCATCAGATCAAAATAAAGTGGACATCTGACAAAAGTTATCCATCATGTTCCAAAAAAAAAGCAGCAGAAGGTTGGTTTGGATCCCTCAGTTTCTGATTTCACTAAGTCCATCATACTTCCATATACTTGTTTGATAATTAACATGCTCCATGAAACAAAGACATCCAAATCTCTGGAGAGCCGTTCTTGAAACGCAGAAGTTGAGCTAACTTTTGATCGAATACCGGCTGCCTTGGTCTAGACCTAACGAGAAAACGCTCAGACAAAAGTCCGATCGAGCGGGATACGAAATGGCTGCGAGCGGGCCTCGGTAGAGCGGGCGGTGGCCATGTCGCGTCCCGCTCGCACGGTTGTCGCAACCCGCCCGCACGGTTCTTGTGGGCCGTTCGCACGGTATTTCGGACCAACCTATGTTGTTGCGGCCCGCTCGCACGAGGATTTTCCGTGCGAGCGGGCCACGACAATCGTGCGAGCGGGCTGCGACAACCAAGCGAGCGGGCCGCGACATGGCTGCGACCCGCTCCACCGGGGCCCGCTCGCACGGCACTTTTGTCTGAGCGGAATCATAAAAGCTCGACCAACTTGCGGCCCTCGTGCGTCACAGTCGCCGACGGTTCTGTCGGCTCTACGATGAAGCCAAGAGAGATATCCAAAATCCAAGAGTGGTTTCTTGAAGCGAATGAATTCCCCATTGCCCAGACTGTAAATTTTCAGATTGCTAGGCTGTCTAATCCCAGACTTAGAATCTGTTGTATCTCGCCAAAGACTCTGTTTTCACCCTGTACTCACACTCCTTCAACTTCGGTGGCAGCAGAGCTGACCCAGTTATAATAGCCGTCACGCAGAGGTCGCGCGCAGCGTATCCGGCCATTGGATCGGAGTCCGAGGGCTCCGATCCAATGGCCGGATACGTTGCCGCGTTTCTTACCCAGGCAGCCGGATGACCTTTCGCAGCGCTCCCTGGGGAAGGTCACCTGCATCGACGTCTCACTAAGGCCCACCTATCGGCCCGCCCCAGCCCCGCCTACCCTGGAAATGGCCGCACGCGGAGTTCGCGGCGCGAATAACGCGGCGGATTGCTTAAAGAGCTTAAAATAGGCCCAGAAAGACGGGGAAAGTTCAGATTTGGTTGCTGAAAGGCAAATAAGGTGTATTATGAGAATAAAACACTCACTTAATTGTTCGATGTCGAGTAATTTGACCTACATTTGCTCGATACCAATCTAGGTTAAATCTAGGTTAAAGCGAACCCTGCGAGCCGCAGTTTCGCACATTTTGAAGAGGTGTTGATGTCGACATTTCTTGTATAGGGGGTAGCCGCAGGTATCTTGTTCCTCTAGGCAGGTTATCACAATACGTTGTGAATGCTTTCAGCACTTTGCCACTCAGATTGGAGGACTCCAAAGAGTATATAAATGCCAGAATGGATCTGACGTTATTCCGCTACTATGGATTTGCCCGATTTTTCAACTTTCCACTTCCTATCAAATATTTACTGGCAGCAACTGTATGCTGGACAGGTAAGAACGCTCACAACTTGAAAAAGAAAATAATCTGATTGAGGTTTTATTAAGATTCCACCCCAGCTACAGAGTGGCCAAGGATTACACAGCATATATAATGTAAGTTACTCCATTTTAAATCATCAATTTGATTTATTCATATGTCGCAAAATAACTATTGTCCTTATTGCTCTTTTTAGGCGGATTACAACCTCTATCAGCAACAATTGGTCAGACAACAGCTTCTCCAACAGCAACTCATGATGGACCAAAGCGTTAGTACCTTTTTCCAAGTTTACTAAAAACCATCAATTAAAAAATATTTTGCAGTTGTGGGTCCAGCCTCATGCTACTCAGCCTTCACAAGCACACCAACATCAGCAGGCAGAGAGCAGCTTGAGAGAGGACGTTGGAATAGTCCAGCAGACACCTATTTTTCGTGGCGAGAAAGAAGTCAGCAAAATTGGGAAAAATCCGCTTATCGTGTACAGCATTCCCGGTAGCGAAAACGCCTACGTGTTCTGCTTCCACAAAGAGACAGCGCAACCGGAAACACATGTTTATAAATGCTACAATTGCATTAAACAAAACCAAAAATACACTGGGGTCCATGTGAGTTGAAGCTTCAAAATTAAAAATCAATTTTTTTCTGAATTCTTACGCAAGGATTTCAGGTGAAAGGCGATGTTTTTCTCAGCGACCCATGTCTTTTGCCCCACAATTGCATACCAGCGAAAAAGACCGCGGACAAGGCCGACAGGATTGCGCTGGAAGTGATGGAGATTCTGGAAACTGAGATTTTGGAAAGATTAATTTTTTCTGCTTATTATCTAATTTTCAGAGTAAACAGAAGATTCGGAAGGACAAAAATTCTCGGAGAATTTCGTCGCAGCGGCACTGGCACAGTACCGTAGGCAGTATTATGCGCATGAGATGGGGAAGTGAGTTCTATTTTCCAAATTTATCATTTTTAACCAAAGTCTGGATCTTGCAGATGCACGTCAGAAAAGAGAGGTACTGCGAAGGTTCGTGAAAAGGGGATACGCCGCCAAACGAAGCTCATACTGCAGGTAATATGCATATTTTTACAGATACACGTGAACTCGCTTTAATTGCAGCAAAAAATTATTGCAGGAGTGTTTGCGCACAAAAGAGAGAAGTAAACATGGAAAATATTCCAAGTGACCTCCGTAATCTTCCCGATGGATCGCGCTTCCTACATATACAGAGGCCAGATCTCCACCTGTACTATTCTGAAGACGTCGTTCAGGTTATTAATTTCACATTTAGGAGCCTACTGCATTACACGTTCATTTCTGTTTCAGATGGCCTGCGAAAATGGAATTAACGCACTCATTGGCGATGGTGTCCACAAGCTGAATCCGAAGACGGCACCGTTGCACATGGAGAAAGGGCAGCTCTACACTATCCATGCCTCTTGCAATGGGGAAATGGAGGTAATTTTAAAAAGGATGACATTGGTAAAAAATTATGAAGTTAAAAATCACAAAGTTCAGGTGCCCATTCTCTATGCCATAACTCGATCGAAGAAACAGGCCACCTACCATACCATTTTTGGAGCTCTGAAGGAAGTACTGAATCGACATGGGGCTGATTTCGGATAATTTTGGATTATGAAAAGGTATCCTTTTTAATCTTCTGTATTCATAGTCAATTTGGTGGGACCAGTGGATTTGTATAGAATAGACTGTTAAATAACTGTTTATTTGCACACAGTTAAATCCGCCTCAGTTCACGCCACGAAGGGTTTCCTGATTTGGATACAGTCCAGAATATAGTAGATGCCGGTTTATGTCCTTGTCAGTTCACGCCTCGAAGGGTTCCCTGACTCAGACCACGGCGATTGGCGACGTGGACGATAGTTACGACAAGTCGAATCTAGATCTGAGCATCCAGGGCCTTTTATGCGAAAGATGTGGGCGTGGTTGCCCTAGATGCTCATATCTGTACAACAGATACACACTTGAAAGTAATAGCCGCCAGGAGTAACAACATAAGTGCTATCAAAAGCTGACCTGGCGTATCTTAAGTATTTACCGTTGCCTACAATGAGTTATATGTCCTTGACAAACATTATATTTCAAGGACAGCATCATTTCTACGATTAGACATGGAATTACACTATAAAGGTTGATAATTTATTAAGATTATCAACAGTCCGGCGAGCCAGAAGAACTAAACAATGAGCAAATATTACAAGGAGGACGTGAATTGAGAAAAAATGAATTTTTAACAACAAACAAATAAACAGCAACAGAATTACAATGGATTATCATGAATGCAATGGCATTGTTTACAGATCCCTTTCTTCTTATACAACTTCCGTACATGCTCGGGATCCATCTTCTTCTTGCTTCGGCATTGTGAAGCTTGGTGTCCCTCAACATAGCAGATCTCGCAGTACTTCGTTGCAGGTACTGCTGGACATCCGATTGGCGGAATCTGCTGTTGAGCCATGGTTGCGAGCACATTCTCTAGTCGAAGTATCCTCTTGTCAATGTTGTCCATCTTGCTGCGCATCACCCGTAAAGTATCCTCCATTCTGTTCTGGCGCGCATCGGATTTGTTGACCACGTCGAGAATCGAGTAGAACATATCGATGACATCCTTGCTGGAGATGAGGCCATTGCTGTCTTGGGATACCAGCAATGGCCTGAGGGTGATCTTCGGCTTAGGCATTGTGGTGACCTCGGCCGGTGGAGACGGCTCGCCCTCGAGTACATCTTCTGGCTTTCGTTTTACACGCTCCTTCTTGTCAAGCCGATTCTTCTTCGGTGTCGACTGCTTTGCAACTCCCGAATTCTCGACGGGGGCGAGTGCCAGATTCCAGATGTCTTCTTCAGCGCCAATTGAGAGGTCGAGGAGATCTTCGTGCTGCTCGATGGTGGACATTGTCGAGTCGACGGCGGCTAGTACTGGTTCGTAGAAGACTAGAGACGATGTGAGGTACTTCGATGCAGGCCTTATATAGGGACTAATGGCCTAGTTGTTTGATACTGCAGTGCTCCATGATATCACAAGACAGGCGGACATCCTTTGAAGTCCGCTGTCATTACCCATTGTCCTCTTTGATGTGGGCGCCGCTCGGACTCATGACGCTATGATGCTCCGGGCGATATGTTAGTGTTACCGTAGGGTAACCCGTAGGGTAACATGTGGGGCGAGCAGCCAAGGCACCACAACCGTGTTGTAATGACATATTTACATATATGTGCAATTATATACATCATTGCTTCCCTTTTTTTTGAGATAAGTGAAACATCAGCAGTGTTTGATACCAGAGTCGCTTCTCATGCAGCTTTTCGAGCACCTCTGAATTAAGATCGGTCCACATAGAGCAGTAGTAGCAACCGCTGTTGCTACTGCAACGGCGGCGATAAGTGATGTGGTCCACCACTGAGCGATGACTTTTGCTATATTGCTGATGTCGGGAATGTTGATGAAGTTGACGTAGTTGGCCCTCTTGTTCACAGCAGTTGCTGGATCATCCTTCCAAATAGAGTGATAGTACAGGAGGCCAACGATGGATAAATCGTGCTTTCTTTCACCACATTGAGCACTGCACTGGCTGAGGTAGTGGACAGTGTTGGAGTTTATCACCACTGTTGTCAGTGGTGTGTCCGGTCCACAATCTATTGCATAGTGGTTGTCAGTGCAGATGACTTCGGCTATCATCTTCGCTGTAGAGGTGCAAGTGAAGTTAACTGTTGCTCCTTGTATACAGTTGTCGCATCCTCTGGCGTTTGAAGCAGCAACTTCACAACCTGCGGGTGCCACCATCGTGGCGGTTGTCCAGTTAACTCCAGTCGAGATTGAAATTTCCGCAACAGAAGAATGGCTTACAACTTCCACTGTGTTCCAGTCCGCCTCCATACGAAATTCGCTGTTGCGTAGAGGAAGTCTAGTGTCGATTGAGCTCATCCTTTCAGTGATGTTCACGTTTGCACAGTGACAATCGTTTCTCACTGATTTTGCGGTACAACTGCACGTATCGATGACACGACATTTGGTGAGATTACGAGCAGTTTGTGGTGTGAGGCACTTGATCGCAAATATGTCATCTTGATGAGCGATTATAGTATCTGGAGCAACTTTGTTCATAATTTGAACAAACTTGCGATCGAGTTCAGGGATGAACGGAGTGGTAATGAAGTCCAGCGTTGTGTTCATTTTTCCGAACTGCACGGTTTCTTGAGGGTGGATCTCCACATTCCTTTTTATCTCTTCGCCGGAGATCATGTTGAGACGTGTGTTCAGGACTGCTACTTCTCTCCAGCTTGCACATGAAAAAACCTCGTAGATGGATTCATCAGCTGGTTCAGCGTAGGTGCGAGAGAAAAGACAGCCTGGCATGGGCAGAAGGCATTCGCAGCCAATTCCTCCGCAAGACTCCTGGCATCGTGTGATGCCGGGGAACTGATACGATTTGTTCAACTCTGGAACAAACGAGGCTTGGCCTGTAGTGCGGCACTGTTGTTGAGTGCAACTTCCTGCTTGTGCGCAACGCTTCGTGGACATGGTCTGCAATTTTACATTCCGCGAAAAAAAGGGAGTGACTGACGAGCACTTGAATCTGATGCTATCCAGCTTTAGATGCAGTGTGCCTATGAAGTCTCTTTTATGTTCGATCTTCATGCAGATTTCTCTTTTAAAGCTGCTCATCGTGAAGGTGTGATCGGCAGTATTACGGCATTTTGCGGACTTTCCGATGCCATTGCAGATGATGTCCTCCGTATTGATAACATGTGTGTGCTGGCAACTGTTTGCCGATATAGTCGTCACAGCTAATATGGAAAGAATAAAGAGAAGCCTTGATCGGTTTGGCGGAATTGATAAGACTTCCAGATGACTTGGTCTCGTTGTCTCGGACAAATCCATCATTTCGATTTGTGATTGTGCAGCCGAGTGTATGTCTCCTTTGCTCTCCCGTGATGTCTTTCGCATGCATCTGCATAGCTTAAGAAACACTACGGTGGTGGCGATGACGATG
Organism: Ancylostoma caninum; assembly: GCA_037903475.1. Lineage (NCBI taxonomy): Eukaryota > Metazoa > Nematoda > Chromadorea > Rhabditida > Ancylostomatidae > Ancylostoma > Ancylostoma caninum. Next base: position 7,272 of record JBAJFG010000500.1, read on the forward strand.
TAGGCCAGCGTTGCTGTGACTGCGATGGTGGTTTTAGGATAACATTCTGGATTTCCCAAAACAAGTGGACAGAAGGTGCAGTGGATTGCATTGCAGATGGATTGTTCTGGGCACGTGATTTCCTCTATATGTTGAGACATATTCACCACAGCACGCCATAAAATGACGTATGGATTGATGAGTTGGTGTGGTCGGAGGTCGTGCTGCTGAATTCGAGGAGTTGATTGCATAGTGCTGCAGTCCCTATGGTTGATGCACAATTCGCTTTGAACCATCGTGTTGGAGATCGAGCGAGAATCAATCTGAACTCCACTTTCTGTGCATTTAAGAACAGCAGCCGTCGTAGAGCGTAACAGCGAGCAAGCTATCAGGGTCAGCAGCACGGTTTGGGTACCTCGCTTCGTTGAGGTTGTTGATACCGAAGTTGTATTCTCGCAGTAATTGACTGGTTTCTTCGCTTTGCGTTGTAGTACAGGTCGTCGGTGTTGGTCGCTGTTTGCCCCAATGTCTTGCTGTGGCTCTTCATTTATTTCAATGTTCGGCACTGCTTCCGGTGGAGATGTAGAATGAATTTCGAGCGGAATGAGTCGATTTATTGGCCGCTGAGTACATCTTCCTGTGCTTGTCTTGAGAACTGCACTTCTTATTTCTCCGTCTTTGCTCTTGACCAGGTCTTGGATGAGTCCCATTGGCCAATGGTCTTTGGAAGTCCTGAGATCGTCATCAATTAGTACAACATCACCGACTCGGGGTGGTTGTTTTGCAGACTTGTAGTTGTTGCCGTATAGTACATGACGTTCTCGCAATTCGATAAGGTATTCTGTCTTCCATTTCTCCCAAAACCTTGCAGTGAGGTTCTCAGCTTCGAGTATGGCCTTTTTTGCATCAACTTGAGTTGAGATTTCTGGATTTGGTTGGTAGGGAGGATCATCTTGACATTGTTCTTCGTGTGATATAACTTCGGTGCCATGTCTTATGTTCTTATATATGAAGTCGACTGGACGGAGCACTTCGTTGATATCATCTTGATTCCCTGTTACTGTCAGTGGTCTGGAGTTGACGACAGATTCGATTTCACATAGAAATGTGGCAAGAATTTCTTCTGTGACTTTCCTTCTCCCCATTGTCTTTAGCAAAGCTCTTTTCACAGTTCCAACCATCCTTTCCCACGCGCCACCCATCCATGGTGATGCTGGTGGTATGAAATTCCACTGAATGTTGTGCTTCGCTAAGAAGAGCGAGAATTCCGAGCTAGGTGACGAATCTTCATGTGAGAGAATCGCTTCGCTTAAACGGAAGTTCGTGCCATTGTCGCTGATTATTTTCAGCGGAACCCCTCTGCGAGCCGTAAATCTCTTGAAGACGAGAAGGAAGCTTCTAGCTGATAGATCTGTGGCTACTTCCAAATGTACCATACGAGTTAGATCTGTGGCTACTTCCAAATGTACCATACGAGTTACTAGGCACGTGAACAGGGCGACATATCGCTTTCCATCGTCCTTGCTGGCGTTCTTGATAACCAGTGGGCCCATCATATCCACACCTGTGAAACTGAATGGCGGTGATTGTGTCACTCTTTCTGGAGGAAGCGGTCCCATACGCGGGTACTTGAATGGGAATGCGTTATGTTTCTGACATATTGCACAATTTCGAATGGTTCTTCTGCAGAGGGCCTTGTCTGCCGGTATCCAGAAGTTATTGCGGATAGAATGAACCAACTGGTTGGATCCACAATGTGCAAGTTCTTCGTGAATTTGTGCTGCGATTCTTTCGTTGAGAAGTCCTCTGCGTGGAAGGTAGATTGGGTTTGCTGCATTGTAGCTCAAACTGGAGTTTTGCAATCGTCCAAATTTTCTCAGCAGCCCACGATCGTCGAGTCTGACATCTTTGTTTTTACAGCTTCTCAGTAGCGACTCGATGTCGGCTTGTTGCTGTTCTTCTCGGATTAGATAACGCTCCGCCTGTAGCATTTCCTGAGCATTTGGAATATGGGCGAAGGTCTCGCAGTAGTCAATTGGCGCAATCCTTGATTTGCTGATGTTGCGCACGGACCTTAGGCTGTAAGCGACAATTCTCTTGATCTTGTCGTAGCTACTTATTTTCTCCGTGGGCCAAATTCTCGCTTTTTTCTGGGCAATTTCGTCGGTTTCCTCTATTGTGTTAAAAAATGCGTAACATTCCTCTTCCTCCGTCTGAGTTAGCTCTTCAACAGGACTGACTGGCCAGTTTGATTCCGACGAGTTCAGCCATCCGGGTCCCTTGAACCAGACGTGATTCTGCGCAGCTTCTCGCGAGAGTCCACGTGTTGCGTGATCGGCTACATTTTCTTCCGTTGGAACGTGGTAGAAACGTATTTTTTGAATATTTGCTATACTTTCTCTACTCATTTGGATCTTCTGCGTCAATTTCGTTACCAGCGATGGTAGTCGTCTCTTGGAATGGATCCATGCCAATGCGATGGTCGAATCGCTGAATATATTGATCCTATCATACTTCAATCCACTCTTGGTGATGATGTATTCAGTCATATTCATTCCGATAAAAATGGCCAGCAGCTCAAGTTTTGGAATTGTTTGAGCTCTGCTAATAGGGGCTAATTTGGATTTGGCGCAGTAGAGTCTCGTGTAGCACCCCTTCTCCGTTTCTGTGGTGATGTACGCTACACAGGCGTAGACTCGCTTGGAGCTGTCGACGAAGACGGACAGTGTTCGTTTAGTGCATCCTTGACGTTGTGTCACTCGTCGTGGCAATGAGACGGTGAAGTCGATCATACCCTGCTTAATTGACGTCCAGGTTTCGGAATCCTCATCCGAAAGAGGGTCATCCCACCTCAGTTTCTTCTTGTGCAAATCCTGGAGGAATGTTTTCCTTCCGTCAGTAGGGGTGTAAGTAGACCTAAGGGGTCAAAGCAGAGACCATTGATTTGGCTAAGAACCGATCGCTGAGTTGCTCTTTTGTGCGTCTTTGGAGAACATTCTAGAGCTAGTTCATCGTGATCACTGTCCCATTGTATTCCAAGGACCTTTGCGACGTTAGAAGACGCTCTGTCCGGTGCCGGAATATTATCGTTGACGAAGGGGCAGTTGGAGAGGTAATCTCTAAGATTTAGGTAGCCGCTATACTCCTCGAGGAGTATAGCACCTTGCGTCGCCGTCGCCGGCGACGGCGGCCGCCAATGTTGGCGACCCCTCACAATCGATACGCACCGGCGCCGCAGTCGCCAACATTGGCGGCCGCCGATCGCCAATGTTGGCGACCAATCGATACGCACAGACGTCACAGTCGCCAACATTTGCGGCCGCCGATGTTGGCGATCGCCGGTCGCCGGCGACGGCGGCCGCAGCCGCCGCTCCGCCCACAATCGATGCGTATCGCCCTCACAGTCGCCGGCGACGGCGACGCAAGGTGCTACAGTCCTCGAGGACTATAGCGGCAGTGTTATTCCAACTTTGTCGAATACCTCCTTAGACTCGCGGTATTTTCCGAGCAATTCTTCTGGAGTGCTTCCTTCAAGTACGACGTTGTCCACATAAAGCATATCTGAGATTTCGCAGTATGTAGTGTTGTTGAACGTCTCCAGGTGTTTGAGGAGAGCTTGATTCAGTATTGCTGGGCCGGCATTGATCCCGAAGGGGACACGGCAGAACCGGTAGTACTTGATGTTGTTGCCTGACGGTGGTTTGGAATGGTCTTTCACCCAGAGGAAGCGTGTGGCATCTCTATGATCCATTGGAAGGTGGATCCGTAGAAACGCTTTTTGGATGTCAGCAATCATCGCGTTGTCGTATGTGCGAAACTTCATCAAGATGTCGGAAATGCAGGAGGTTAGGTTAGTGAATAGCCCTAATGTACGACATCGTTCAGGCTCAGTTCTCTTTTAGCATGTGATGAAGCATCAAACACAATTCTGAGATGTGTAGATTTTCCTGGTGTCCACACGTGGCGGTGTGGCAGGTAAAATGTGGTTACTCCGTCTCGATCAGGCTCCCGGATTCCCTCAATGATACCCTGATCAGATTGTCGTACAGACCCATTTTTTGCGGGTCCTGCTGGAGAACTCGAAGTAAAGACTGTAGACGTTTGATTGCGACGTTGAAATTGTCCTTCAGTTGAGTGACGTTACTTAGGAATGGGAATCCTGCTGTGATTTTGCCATTCGCTATATGAATTGTGCTTCTGTAGTTGTTCATGAACTGCAGAATTGATTCTTCGTCGTCTTCTTTGTCGATTTTAATTCCAAGCGACTCTAGCTCATACAAGTTTTTAATATCTTGCTTGTATTCCTCTCTTGCATGGTTAACCACTGGCGTGGCAACTAGAATGGCTCCATTTTCGGTGAGTGTTTGCGACAGTTGCGATTCACTGACGGAGCTATTCCCTGAGATGGCATATCCGAAGACGGTAGGTGTGAGAACTAGTCCTGACGGCAGGGTAATGCAAGCTTCGTTCCGCAAGAGGAAGGTATCAATCAGATCTTGCCCTAACAGGATGTCCGGAGTAATCATTGTGTCTTCCAGTGTAGGCTGAGCTACTCTAATCCTCTGTTTCCTGATAAATTTCCTATCAGCCAAGCTCAGTTTAGCCGTACTCATTGCGGATGTTAGCGGAGACTTGGTGTGTATCGTGATTCCTTTGATTGCTGTCCCGCTTCTGTTGTTCTTCAAAGTCAGAGAAACCTCATTCGAAGGGAAGGTCTCCATTAGACCTCCAAATCCACTGACAGTGAAGCTGGTGTTGTTGATTACAGGGAGACTGAGACTCTTGCTCCTTTCAGCATTTATGAAGCTTTTCTGAGCACCTGTATCGAAGAAAACAGTGATAGGCTCGTAATCCATCGCATCCATATTGAATGCTAGAGCTGACGCCGTCATGAGCACGTATTGTTTTTCTGATTCCTTGGAAGGTTTGGCTGTTTCTTGACAAACAATCTCGGCATTTTGAGAAGGCCTTGATCTTCCAGTAGAGAATCGGTGCGGGATAGGTGTCCGTAATTGAACGGGGCGTGCTGGCACGGCGGTGTTGCTTGTGGGGCGTTCAGCCATGCACAGTGCAGAATGATGATCTCTGCTGCATCTTGGACATGGTCCAAGGACATTACATTCGCTGGATTTGTGATTGCTGTTGAAGCATTTCCAGCATAGTTTTCGTCTTCCTGCCTCTTTGCGACGTGCTTCTGGTGTTTTGAAGGAAGGACACTGCATTATGTTGTGAGCAGGACTGCCGCATACACAAAGCGAGCTGGTTTTGTGCCTTTGGTCGGAGTTCCTAAGAGGTTGCTCAAGTCTGGCATGTCTTGTATATCCTTCTCTCGTATGGTGATGCCTGGGGTGGCTCAAAGTGAAGCGGTCACGAAATGTATCCGTCGTGAGAGCGATCGTTTCCTTCATTGAAGTCGCATTTTCGAGGATGTTCAAGATTTCGTCCATTGCGAATGGTCTGCCTTCTTCCTGTTCTTTGCTCAGAACCTTCTCACTCATTGCATCAGGAAATTTGGACAAAATGAGCCGTCTCCACATTCTGTTGTTGTCCAGTGGTACTCCGGAGCATTCGATGTGGGTGAGTTTTTCAGTCAGTGCTGTTAGCGTTTGTCTGCACCTGACTGCGTTGCTCTGTGCTCGAGGAAGATTCTCGAGTTCTGTGATAAGCAAGTCTGCAATGCATCCTGACTTGTTGAATCGTTTGTCTAGGAGCTTGATTGCTTTCTCATAGTTTTTTCCTATCACTGGCATATTACCGAGGAGTGTAGCAGCTGGTCCCTTCAGAGCTTGCCTCAGGAAAAGGAACTTATCCGTGTTGGTAAGCTGTGGGTTGCTGTGAATGAGTGAGTTATAGCTTGTCCAAAATGTTGGGTAGTCTTTGTAACTCCCAGAAAACACGGGCACTTCGAGCTGTGGCAACCGCATTTTATTTCCAACATGTCGTGTAGATGACACGGTGCTGTCCATGTCAGTGTCCCTAGCTGACATTGTTGTAGATGTAGTAGGTCGTGCTTGGATAAGGCTTGATTGTTTTTCCAGCTCTCGAGCCCTGTAATCCAGTCGACCTGTCCATTGGATTGCTATGATCTCAGTCTCGTTTGCTTCTGTATTGAGGAAAGCATCGAGATCATTCATGAGTCTCTCCCTTTCTGACTGCTCCTTCCTTGTCATGGTGTTGGTCATTGCGACGCCTATCTGACTCTTCAAGTTTTCAAGCAAAACCGCTAGAGATAGCTTGACCTCATCGATCTCTGCCATCTTTTCTGCGATAAAGATGGTACATTCGGTTGCCGTAGTTGGGAACTCGAATGGTTGATCGAGTGCTTGCACCTTAGTCTGGAGTGCATTAATGGTTCTGCAGGCCAGTGAGATTCGCGTCTTGAATCCAGCTAGCTCAGTCATTTTTTCTCTGTTTGACTGATTTCTCGTGATCATAGAGTTTTAGGCCAATAACGGCTACTATTTTCTCCTCTATGCGTGAGAAATGCACCTGGCTGTGAGTGCGCTGGGGTGCAGCTGGCCTTTCTAGCAGCTAGTTGTGCCGTGTGGATGACACGAGAGCTGGACTATTGGGTGGACCAGATAGTCAGCAATGTCCGCTGTCAGCACTTGATGTAGCTGAGAGCGGGTGGCTCTGGCTCAAGGAGCGGCAGAGACGGTGCTGGGTACCGTAGTACGCGCAGCGGTTGCAGCTGTCAGTTGGAGTGACAGCTGATTCTTGTGCCTTATGGATGGCACAAAAGCTGGACTATTGGGTAGACCAGATAGTCAGCTAGTTTCCTTGATTTGAACTATTGGATAGACCAGATAGTCCACAAGGGTTCGCAGTCAGCAATAGGTAGTTGAGCTGGGCGAAATCTGGGTCCTTATGAAGGAGCACCAATCGTCGCTGGGTACTGTAGTACGCGCAGCGGATGGGAGCTGTCAGATATGCTGACAGCTACCTGATGTGCCTTTTGGGTTGGCACAAAAGTTGACTATTGGGTAGACCAAATAGTCAGTGGTTCGCCTGATTTTAAACTATTGGATAAACCAGATAGTTCAAAAGGGAATGCTCGTCAGCACTGATGTAGCTGAGCGAAGCAAGACTGAGTCCCTGTGAGGGAGCACCGAGTCCTCGCTGAGTACCGTAGTACAAGCAGCGGAGTGCAGGCTGTACGCAAGGGTGACAGCCGGCTAATGTGCCCTGTTGAAGGCACAAAAGCTGAGTTGAGCTACTGGGTAGACCAGGTAGTTAACTAGTCGAGTCGTCCAAGTGGCCGTGGAGATGTTCCTGCCACGCGGGTCTTCTTGATCAACTTTCTGGCTTTTGTAACGCCGAGAAAGTGATACACCAATGGCCGATGCACCAATTTGGTGGGACCAGTGGATTTGTGTGGAGTAGAGCTGTTTAATAACCGTTTATTGGTTACACAGTTAAATCCGCCTCAGTTCACGCCACGAAGGGTTCCCTGATTTGGATACAGTCCAGAATATAGTAGATGCCGGTTTATGTCCTTGTCAGTTCACGCCTCGAAGGGTTCCCTGACTCAGACCACGGCAATTGGCGACGTGGACGATAGCTACGACAAGTCGAATCTAGATCTGAGCATCCAGGGCCTTTTATGCGAAGGATGTGGGCGTGGTTGCCCTAGATGCTCATATCTGTACAACAGATACACACTTGAAGTAATAGCCGCCAGGAGTAACAACATAAGTGCTATCAAAAGCTGACCTGGCGTATCTTAAGTATTTACCGTTGCCTACAATGAGTTATATGTCCTTGACAAACATTATATTTCAAGGACAGCATCATTTCTACGATTAGACATGGAATTACACTATAAAGGTTGATAATTTATTAAGATTATCAACAGTCAATAACAATTTTGTTATTTTCAGGCGGCAGTAAAAGCAGCCAAGGCAACCTTTCCAGAATCCGTGGTGGAAGGCTGCGCTTTCCATCTTGCCCAGGCTTGGAATAGAAAATTAAAGGAAATGGGATTGCGCCAATACATTGCTGGGAAAAGAAGAGCACCAGTGGTCATAAGGTGGTGACGAATAATAAAGGGTGTTGTTTTCCTACCGACAACACTTCTTCAACGCGTAAATGCGCTGAGGCGACCACCCGTAAACGCACGTCACCCAGCTTATCGCCCAAGCAAAAAATTCCTGGAATATCTCCAAAAAACCTGGTTCCACGGTCCATTCAAGGATATGTGGTGCAAGTGGGACCTGCACGAACTTCGCACTACAAACTCTGCGGAAGCTTTTCACAGGTAAGGATTTATTTCTCTATTTTGCAAAAAGTGTTCTTATCTCGCTCCATTCAGCAAGCTTCGTAAACTGCTCAACAACAGAATGCACCCACCTTTTGAAGATCTGCTGGAACTTTTGCAAGAAATTAGTTTGGCGGCCCTTGGAACACTGCTTTATATGGAAGCGGTGAATGAATTTCGTGCAAACATGGTCGTATTTTTTTAAATCTGTGCATTTAGAACCGCAACACGGTGAGACCTCTACGAAGAAGGGATTCCAGACGTCGTAGGAAGATTTCCCAAGCAATGGAGGACTTTAAGCGAGAAATGGAGGGACGACGCCGCATTCCTGCAGCAATAATTAATCAATTCTGCAGTAAAATGTTCCTTTATGTCACCGAAAAAACAATATAGTTTTACATCAAAGTTATATAAATATATGTTTACATATGTATAGTGGAGTCGTTTTGACAGTGCGTTGTCCGCGGTAGCGGCCCCGCTGGCATTGGAGCACGCAGTGCGGTTGGTCAAACAGTTGACCCACGATGGATTCGGCTTCTTTGACGGGTTTTATCGTCTGTTCCCTTCTTTATTTGTTCTAAGAGCTGAGAAAGAACAATATAAGGAGAAACAAGCTACAAAACTCTTCAAAGATACTAGATGAATCATAGGTCAACTTTCTGACCGATCGCGCTGCGTGCTCCAATGCCAGGGAGCCGCTGTCGCGGAAAACGCACTGTCAAAACGACTCCACTATATGTACAGTTATTTTTTTGCATGTCTAAAATAAACATGCTTTTGAATCGGTCTTTGTGTTCATCAAAGGTAGAGGCATAATCATGCCTTCGTCGATATACTTCTTTCCCTTCGGCTAGCCCCTGGGATACTAAATATGCCTGCGAGACAGTTTTCGCATCTCAGACAGACTAACGAGGCAGCATGGGTCACCAAACGTCGCCAAGATTTCCATACAGATTGCATTCAAATCAAAAAGATAGTTCAGAATCTGCAAAAATATTCAATTCACAGATAAACATTAATGAATACAATAATAGACATTATTTTCCACAGAAGAAAACTATTTTACGGGTGCTGAAGTTTAAGATGAATTTTAAGTTTTCACACTTATTTAGACTTGCAAAAACATCAAAACATTTTAGCTCCAAGCTTCTATTGCATTGTTCTCGCGTTCCGAATTTCCATTTTTGCAAAAAGTTGCGTATGGAGCCGCTGGCAGCGTTGCGGTGATCGCACGCGGCGGCGCAGCAAGGGGGCGGGAAAGGGGGCGGGACTGGTCTGAGATCAATCAGCCGGATAAGGTACCACACTATGCCAGTGGCAGTCACACTTGGCTCGCACCTCTAATTATCCGGCTGCCTGGGTAAGAAACGCGACGAGCCCGGGTCCGAGTCAAGAGGTGCGCTCGCTCGTTAGCTGGGTCATGTCGCACCTCGACCGCACCTTCCCATAGGCAGAGGCAGCCATGGCTACAGTATCCATCGCCATTTCGTGGAACTGGTGTAACGTGGAGCATCGTTGGAAAATATCAAACTGATTGTGGCAGCGTCTCTCTACTGTGATTGATTCATTTCTGGGAGATCTCTATCATATGCGTCTCAAGATCGCGTATGTGTTCTAAACATTCAGGTACTGTTGCTCAACACTCCCATTCTTCGTTTCAGATTATCCTGGATCTACGGTTTAAGGGTCTATACTTGGGAGAGTGTTCCACGATCACATTACAGAGGTGGTTATTCATATACTGCAGATCGGACAGCAAAATATTTTGATAACTAGACGGTATGCCCGGCTTCGCTCGGGTGTTCTACTACCCCAGCTATTTCACACTGATGAGGAAATCTGCTACTACCGGTTGATCCATTGAAAATGCTCATCATTTTGGTGATCAGCATGTTGACGGACCTGAATGACCCTTATTTAACCGATATAATGGCGAAAAATGAAATAGTGAAGTTATTTGGATAATAACTTTATGGAAAAAGCATGCTATATTTGCGATCAGCATCTTTGAGAGCCTCAGTGAATGCGCTCTTATTCGTCCCTGAGAAGTAGCGAAAAAGTAAAAACTTGATTAAAAATGCGATAAAACCAATAACTCGATGTCCCATCCTTAGTGGTTGTCATGTTTGTGATCAGCGCATAATTCCACCGGACATGTCCTCACTGACCCCTGAGTAGAAGCTGTCAAAAATCGACAAAATCAGTAAATCGATGTCGTCATTCAAAACGGTGGTTATAATTGTGTTCAGCACATTCGAAAACCCCAGTGGGCATGTCTTCACCGATCCCCGAGCGAAAGTTGTAAAAATCGATAAAATCAATAAATCGATAACGCCATGCAAAAAAGGCTGTCATATTCGTGTTCAGCATATTGAAGAACCCTAGCAAACATGTCCTTGTCGACCCCTGAGCAAAAATAGTGAAAAATCGATAAAATCGATATATTCGATAAATCAATCGATAATCCCAGGTGCAAAGCCTATAACCTCCGCCGGCCACCGCTGGGCCTGTATGCAAAATTTGGTCCGGATCGGTTCATCCTCCGCGATTTCTGTAAGGAACACAAACACACACACACACACACACACACACACACACACACACACACACACACACACACACACACACACACACACACACACACACACACACTCTCTCTCTCTCTCTCTCTCTCTCTTTCTCTCTCTTTCTCTTAAATAGCAACTGGGAGCATAAACGTTTGAGGCATTACGGGCTGAGGCAGTGCGCAAGCATCCTTTTAAATGGTTAATAAAGTGTTAAACCTAACTGTTACGAATACTGTTAACCTAACTGTTGTCCGCATATCCTGTAAAGCTTTAACGCCGTTCTGCCGCGCGTGCGACGTTTCTGACGGCAAGGCTCGGTCGGGGAGACCGTCGTGCCCATTTTGAGTAGGAAATCATTATTACGGCATGAAACCTGTAAGTAATAAGTTGTTTGTCTTGATCATAGAGTCGAACGAAACTCGGAGAACACGTCTATGACTAATTAATTTGTCATGAGGTGTTGTCACATGATCCCCCACGCCCTAGTTTTCCACTTGCAGGAATTCTTCCTTCCTACGGCAGGCAAAGTTAATTTTTCCTGTAGTGCTAGTGCTAGTGCATAAAACTTATTGAATTAGATAAATGACAAAATGAGAAGTGCTTTGAAATCCAAGGAATTTATGTTTCATTACATTGAAACTTCAGTGCAACGCCTATGTAATCTGTAAGTGGTCTAAGCCGGAATTATTTCGATAGCCCTGTGACTCAAAAGGTCGAGTCAGTGACTGAGAGCTTAATTTTGAATTTCATACTCACCCACTTGTGTTAAGATATGAGAAAACGTTATGCGCGGATTAGTTTCTTTCTATGTTACCAAGTACTATCACTGCAACGACAGTCCCTCGCACGCGACGATATGTACGAGTTGTCTCACTGTCTGTCTTCCTTGAAGGCAATGTCCAGGCAAAATTTTCGAGTATTCGGTTTCTGTGGTTCCTAGGCCAGTTTGGTTCCCTAATTCCAGATACAAAACTTGCAGATCAAAAAACCCTCGGGAAAACCCTTTTCTGAGACCCCTCTTAACTGATTCGGCCCTCTCTATCATCAAGGAGGGCGCAGAAAAAATTTTCATCGATCGATAGCGCCCGTTCGCTGCCTCAGTTTTAGCCTCAATAAGTCAGTTCGTTTTCCTCCAGAGGTCCGTATCACTGCTCTAGTACTTTTTGAGCAGATTCAACAAGAAGAGGTATATTTCGATTATTGCTGTTGTCGGCAATGTATGTATGTTCGCAGTGCAGAAACTGTCTTTGTCACAAAATAAGTTTCTCTTTTTCGCCGTTTCTTGGTATCATGGTAACTTGTCAGACAAAGTGCCGGAAATTCCGCAGCAGAATAGAGGCCTCCCGGAAATTCCGCAGCAGAATAAAACGGCATTCGGTAAAACAGCAGCAGAAAGAGATCCGCAGGCAGAGAGGCGCAGAGAAAAAAAGTGCCCCGGAATTTCCGCAGCAGAAACGCAGGAGAATCACAGAAGAGAAGAACTGCCCCGAGCTCCGGAAATTCCGCAGCAGGACACGTCATCTAATGAAGCGGCACATTGATTGATTGGCCGGTCGAATTTGCTGCGAACCTTCATCATTATCACATTATTCACATCATTATTCACATCATCGTTGTAGCTCCTCATCTGTTACATCTTCTCGCAAATTCAAATTTTCCATATTCCACATTCTTTATGTACCGGGTACGAAATCCACTGGTAGGATCTCGAACTGAGCGGCTTGCGAACGCATTACCTGGACTGTGACTGATTCTAATTCGGTCGCGTCTCACCTGATTTCAGCTTCGATGAGTACACTTCAGCAACATTTGGAGTTATTCAATGGTTTCCTTCTTTCCGCTGCTGTTGTGTGAACCGTTGGTATTCAGAGAAAGAAAGAGAGAGAGAGAGAGAGAGAGAGAGAGAGAGAGAGAGAGTGTGTGTGTGTGTGTGTGTGTGTGTGTGTGTGTGTGTGTGTGTGTGTGTGTGTGTGTGTGTGTGTGTGTGTGTGTGTGTGTGTGTGTGTGTGTGTGTGTGTGTGTGTGTGTGTGTGTGTGTGTGTGTGTGTGTGTGTGTGTGTGTGTGTGTGTGTGTGTGTGTGTGTGTGTGTGTGTGTGTGTGTGTGTGTGTGTGTGTGTGTGTGTGTGTGTGTGTGTGTGTGTGTGTGTGTGTGTGTGTGTGTGTGTGTGTGTGTGTGTGTGTGTGTGTGTGTGTGTGTGTGTGTGTGTGTGTGTGTGTGTGTGTGTGTGTGTGTGTGAGCCTTTGTATTGGCTCCGCAACTGCACCGATGTTTATTCCGTGGCAAACGACATAGTATTTAGGAAGCTCCAAATCTCCGCAGTCAGGAGGGGCGTGGCCACGACGCGGCTTTGGGCTGAGACAGGCGCTCTGCATGCTGCCACCGGTTGTCTGCAGAGTCAGAGAAGCCAGAGGCAGCATAGAGAGCGCCTGTGTCTGGTCAAGGAGCGCGCTTTAGGCGCCGGATGACGGTGCGGATAAAGCCGAAAATAGTAGTTTCATTAAGCATGTTCTCAACAAAGGATCGTCTCCATATCAAGAAGTATTGCTCGACCCAGCGCATTTTACATCATTAGAGGTTTAGAATTACAAAGGTAAAAGTATAAGGGATAAAGTGGTCGGCGTTGATCAATCCCGTTTGTGGGATGTGCCACGCATTCGACTTCATCTGAGCATCGTAAAGGCATTGAATGCGTATGCGTCCTATACAGTGACTTGGGGAGGGCACCCAATATACCGAGTCTCTGCTTCATCCTCCTAGACTTCTCTAGTGCCACATTACCGACCCCGAGGGGATGTATGGATACTTTGGCCACGGGAGCGGTCGAACCAATGACCGTGTGCGCGCAGCGAGCCTTATACCACTGCACCACACCCGCCCCTCTTGTAGTAAGGTAACAGCCTTGTAGCTGCCCAAAACAAAGTGCTCTTGCTCATGTTTTCTGCGTCATCAGACAGTAGTCAGGCAATACCTCGGAACCAGCATCTACATGTAAAATTATTAACAAAGTTTTTTAAGGCAAACCTTCGGAATTTTCGCGGAGCTATTTCGGTACCTATCGCGGGTGATTCGAAGGAAATTCCGAACAAGCTCCGCGGAAGTTCCGAACAAGCTCCGCAGAAGTTCCGAAGGTTTGTATGGGTAACAAAGTAAAAATTGATGACCTCGCAGCTCACCGATCAGCAGTGCCGCTTCCTCGTAAGGTTCATTTTGACCATTTGTTGAACCCTATTGTTTCTATCAATTTTTGTGTTGATCAAATAGGCATAGGTGCGATAGTCGGAGCCGAGGCTCTCCCTCTCTTCACTTTGGACGGGGGTCCGGAAGACCCCTTCACTTAAAGGCAGCAGGAGCTGAAATCCTCGACTCCGAGCTGAGCTGTGGGTGATGAAGTGCAGACTCAGCACATCATAAATGTGAAACGAACACAGACAATGATGGCTTACCTGCAGAGAAAATGGAACATTCGTCGCGAACACGCCTGGCCGTGTTCGCGCGCGGACGAGTTTTTCCCGACGCTAAAGCCATTGCGGTGCATGGTTTGGCGCGAAGGGAAAACGAAATGCATTCAATTCACAGGGTTTCATGGCGAGACTCGGCCAAAACCACGTGTCGCGATGGCTTTCGCGCCGGGGAAAACTCGTCCGCGCACGAACACTGCCAGGCGTGTTCGCGACGAATGTTCCATTTTCTCTGCAGGTAATCCATCATTGTCTGTGTCCGTTTCACATTTATCATGTGCTGAGTCTGTACCTCATCAGCCGCAGCTCAGCTCAGAGTCGAGAATTTCAGCTCCTGCTGCCTTTAAGCGAAGGGGAGGAGACCGGTAAAAAACAATAAAATTAGCTTTTTTTCAGGTGATGGAAACGGTGAAGGAAATGAGAAGAAGAAGGACACAAATGAGGGGAGGGCGAAGCAACAGAAGGCAATATCAGGAAGTTGGACGGGAAAGTCTTTATTAGGAAATGTTAACAAACATTTAATGAAAGAGTGTAATAAATTTGTGTGCAGTGTGAATCGGCCGGAACGAATGACTTAGAGGTTACGAAATTCGAGTAGGAGCGCTGTTTTGAACGAACTGCAAGGAGTTGAAAGAATTAGGAATAACACGGCTGTGAGTGAAAATTTTCATAGAATGAAGGGTGTCCTAAGATAGCTGAAACCTTGGAGATTAACAGGGCACCCTGTTTGCATAGAAAAGGTCAAAACTTGCGGAGCCGTTTGCGTTTTTTGAAAGCAATACTTTTCGCGGCAGTTTCAGTTCTATGACTAATAAAAGTATTAATAGAGAGTGAGTCAAAAAAGGGACAGTCCGTGGAAGAAGAGGATAAAAAACTATATAATCTGAAACCAACTGCGAATGTTCTGGTGAATGTCTTACGAGAACCAAATTGAGGTGTTTGAGACCAGCAAAAATAGCGAGAAACAGCAGGTTTTCTACGAATTTCTCTCCATACACAAAACCAAATAAGATGTTCAGGACATCATAGTGAAATAGAAGAAATTCTCTATCGATCAGTGCATGATATGATGGGTAAAAGTCTGTCCTGCGCTGTGCAGGAGGGTGGAGCCAAAACCACTACATCGGCTCCGCCAAAAGCGAGATAGTGCAATGAGGGAGGAGGGCGCAGAGCGAGAACCGGAGCCGTTCTTAAGGGGCCGGCTCCGGTACCTTTCACCAGTGGCGGACGCAGGCCCCCCCCCCCCCGAGAATGGGTCGCCAAATTTTCGAAATTACTTTACAATACAAATAAAAGTCTAGTATTAGTTCATTTTAATTGTTTATTTTTATTATCTTTAATGTAATTTTTATTCATTATTTATTATTATAATTAATATTTTTATTAATTTTATTTTCCATCCGGGTCCCCAAAGCGGCTGGGACCCCACTTTTTTCCCACGCCCCCCCCTTCCCGCCCACTTTCTGCGTCCGCCACTGCCTTCCACTGCTGAACGACTTACAACGTCTTTCCAGAAGAAGTGACGGGTGATATAGGTGTAATTTCACAAAAAGTAGTCACTATTTACCCTTCAATAATATGTCCACGTTTCAGATAAGGAAATTATAAGAGAAAAACAACTGTTTTTTCTTTTGGCACTTTTCAGGATTATCAAAAGAGAAAAGGTTGCTGCTCGTGAATTATAGGGTGTTGGACACGAGGAGGTAGGATATGAAGTGCTGATATTTCTTGGACCCTCCCATTTTGGAAAAACTGCAATTTGAGTGTTTTTTCATGGTGAAACTAGTGCCATATTTTCCTTGTCGAGGCGATGACTCATCGCGCCGCCAGCCACTTCGCAGCAGATGGAAAGGTATACCTGAGCTTGCCTAATGAAGGCAAACGGCAACTGAATTACTATCTCCTACGTCTGTAATGTGACGATTTCCCCCCCCCCCCCCTCCCAGTAGTCCGGTCGTCGTCTTTTTGTGACACCGCTACCCCCCCCCCCCCCCGATCGACGACGACGACCACCCATCACTTTTGGCACCGCTGACAGGCTTCAGACCCCTCAGACCCACTTCATTTCGAAGACCGCCCGCTCCCCCCTATCGCACCTATGCACGGAAGTACGGAAGTACAACATCCGAATACCTCACTTTTGTACTGAAAAGACACGGACACGATCATCTCTAGCAGCTAATGTGCCAATCAAATTAACAAATATCCAAATGTCACCGGAAACTGTTGTTTTTATGGCACTCTATTTACTACGTATACTTACACCTCTTCATAATGATGCCATGCTCAGCGTCGTGCTCAGAATAACGAATTTTGATGATTAACAAGACGAAGAATTTCTGCTCATTCTTCTCCAGAATATTCATATGGTATATCACGTTTATCAGTCTCAATATTGTGGGATGTGGTGAGCTGTAGTATCTGGATCACTTATCCGTTCTCCGTTATCCGGTCATTTTCGGCCTGTCCGTTATCCGCATCGTTATCCGGATCGCGGAAAATCTCGTATCCGTTCATCCCTGTTTCACACCTGTAATTCTTCTCCTGATTGTAGAACGAATGAACAAAAATAAAAGGATCATGCATTTTTTGCGATCAAACGTAGTGCAGAAATGGAGTATTAGAAACAGAAGTACATGTGTATTAGTAGAGACTACTTCTACATGTTCAGTTCGGCTCCTTGGCAAATGCCATGGACTTGGTGTCATGCTTTTACATTAGCTAATCTGTTCAAGGATTTTCAGCACAGATTTTAGATCTTAGCAAGCTCAAGTTCAGTCTGGCACTTAGAGGAATACTTACAATGCGATAAAAACAAGAGCAGAACACTGACAGAATAATAGAGCACTGATAGAGGACGGAAAGTTGTTCCGCTGAACCAACAGTATATTCCCAATATACTTGCAACCGAATCGAATAATTATTCGGTCATTCGAATAAATCATTCGAATCGAATCATTCGAATATTCGAAATTTTCTTTTTTCGAATATATTCGATATTTGAATATTCGAAAAAGTCGATTTTCGAATATATTCGATTATTCGAATATTCGATGTCCCCATTATTCGAATGTGTCACCCGAATATTCGATATCCTAATTACATGAATCACACGAAATACTTCAGAGACGTTTGCCCTTTTTGCTGATCTAGTTTCGAAGCGAGGGAAGACGCCATATATGAGTATACAGAGTGGTCCTACGTCGATTTTTTTCTGAAGCTAACAGCGCGAACGTGTTTTAGTGATCCAGTGTGCTCATCCAAAGGCACTTTTCTCCCTCCACAATGCTGTCAACATGAGATTTCCCAAAAATGTTGGTTTACCTAATATCTACGCTTAGGAAGAAAATGCCAAGCTGAGAAAAAATGTCATTTTCTCTTTACATTCAATAGGGACTAAAAGGCGTCCAATGCCGGGGAAATACATAGGCTCGGTATAGTCTGTTTCGATGATAGCTGAGTATTCGTGCACAGTGTGTTTTTCTCTGCACCCTCTCCAATCCCTGCACACTTTTCCGACCTCTTCTTCTCTGCGGCGTTCTTCTATCTTCCTCCGTGGAACAGACTATAGAATGTAAACGTGGAGGAGCATCATCAACTGAGTTCTTGGCGTGCAGCTTTGATGGTGTTGAAAAAGTAGGGCCAGACGTTCTCAGTCATCATCAGGATTTTCAAACCAATTTCCGGTTTTTCAGCTGAATTATTCATTTTTTTTAGCACGTTTGAGAAGCGCGATGTCCATCTAGATCACGCAGTTTCTCTCAAGCAATTCTCAGGCCTTCATGGAATAAATTTGGCTAATCGTGATGGTTGGCGTCTCCCAGACAAAATATGATTTTTTTGAAGTATGGGACCACTGATGATCGTTTCAAGCACGGCTTGTCTTCCTTACATAGTATAAGTCATCTTATACTATGTAAGGAAGACAAGCCGTGCTGAGCTAAGAGGGGTTTTAGTGGACTTTCGAGCTTCGACTGAATGCTGGGAAAGTCAGGCTTCAATAATGATGTTTTTCATAGATGCAATACTCCATATCGTAGTCTTGGAACTGAAGCAAATTGTCGGTTTGAAAGGCATCCGTTATAACACTCTTTTAGAGTAAGAATAGCGCTTTCGAATCGTGTACGACTCATAAAAGGTGACAAATACAGTGAGCTGGGTTTTTCGTAGACACAGCAAGTACGTTGCGCGGCCACGTCGCCCGTGCTGGAATCACCGTGGCAAATCAGGGTTTTATTGATATTTTTTAAAATCATATTTGATGTTAAATATGGATGAAGCAAACCCTACAGTTTGGTGTCGCGGCGAGCATCCTAGCGCGAGCGTTTTTCGCGGTCAGCCGCGCTCCTCCGGATTCCGCGAAAAACCCACCGCTGTCGGCGCACACTGTAGGTGGAGAAAACTACAAGTGAAAAAAAAAACGCGACTTATACCTTGTTGTCGCTTTGTTGATGCTATATTTTTTCTTTTGTTCGAATTTTGATTCATATTTCGATTAGGTTTGCGTGGATTAATTGAAGTCGCTTGAAATTTTGTTTCTTAGTCTAATTCGATAGGAATGTTCGAAGGTTTTTCGCTGGTTTTTTTACAACAATAAATTTGAAGGGGGCGCAAGATGTGTTCTAGACTGCTAGAGTTCTAGGTCTAATAAAGTTCCAATCTAGGAATTTCATTCGAATAATTTATTCGAATAAATTGTTCGAATATTGATTCGAAATTCGAATATTCGAAAAAACCAATTTTCGAATATATTCGAAAATTCGAATATTCGAGATTTTGTTTTTTCGAATATATTCGAAATTCGAAAAAGTCAATTTTCGAATATATTCAATTACTCGAATATTCGAAATTTTTTCGAAAATGTGCAAGTATAATTCCCAATTCTTCCTCAAAGAACGCAGCATTCGTGAGTAGTAGATGAACGCTGCCGTCCATGGCATTTGCCAAGGAGCCGAATTAAATATGTAGAAATAGTCCCTACTTATGTGTATTTAGCGTCAAGGTGGATTGTAAAGGAAGCAGCACCGACAGTACTAGAAGAAGTAAGGGGAAGTGAAATGTAGGCATGAATTTGTGAGATTTTTATAATGATGAAATGCGATAAGACATTATTTAAAAAAACCCTTTAGAGTGCGGCAAAAGTATTGACCGCCTTTTGTGGTACATATATTATATAGAATATCGAAATTGGATGGAAGACCAAGTGTGACTTTCTGCCGCCTAGAATCCTGAGAACAATGTCAAACAAAGACACACATGTATTCAATCCATTTCATCCCTAATTTTGCCAGTCGTCAACGGACAAAACGGGAGAAGGCTTCACTACTGCGATGCAAGTAGTCATCTTTGACTTGATCCAGAGTTTTTTCTGAGATTTTTTTGTGGGATGGAAACAGGTTTAACTTTGTTGCCTTATTTGTTAACGGCGCAGGGGAGCTTCATATCATTTCTTTGGTTCTAGCGCCAAAATCACCGTATGACCAAAAAACGACATTCAGCATAAGCGCGCTTTCCGTGGGATCGATCATAGGTTTAAAAGTGGACCTTTCCTTTTCTGAGAAGATTTTTCTGCAGCTTACAACGTAAAGACAGCGAAGGGGTTTTTCACAAGAAATCATTCGTGCGCTCTCCAGTTTCAAATTAGCGACCACCGTACTCCTCCAGTTTCGAACAGCTGGGGTTTACCACGTGGGCCCTTCGAAAGAGCAAGCATGTGCCACATCGCACCAGAGTATGGACTTGCACGTGGATTGTTTGGAAGAAATAAAGGATGAAATCGACGACGATCCCTACAGCGCATCACATACGTCTTCCTTGTGTTTTCCGTAGAGCTGTTGTCAAGAATGAAGATAAAGTTGAACGGGCATAGTCTCACATTGTTCGCCATATTGTTTTCTATATGTTATGAACAAACTCGTCACATCTATGCCAAATACCGAGGTTTTCACAAGCGATTTCAAGCGGGCAATACTTTTGCTGCACCCTGTAGTTAACGTCTTGTAGACCCATAATTTGTAGTATATCTATTATACTTCCCACGAAGCACTTTTGAAGCGATTAGAGTTATTCAGTGATAGGAATGTCTGGCAGCTTTTGCATCCACGTCTATGAGCAAAATTGTTGGCTTGTCTTGTACGACTGTAGTTCCCCATCTTGGGGGTTGTAAATGAAAAACCACCGCGGCGACCAAAAGATGGTCGGAATATCGAGGAACGAGAGGGTTTAAGTCGAACTTCTCCCTTAATGATCTTGAAAGCTAAAACCAAGTCAGGCCCCAGCACGAGCCTGTCGTTAGGTCGGAACCGAAACGGAGCCCCCTTTTAAAAATCGAGATTTTACGAAGCCCTCTTTGAAAATAGCTAGAGTTGCCTAAAAGCCGAATGCAGCCTTTTCGAATGTTGGACAGCTGGTTTCAGCTATCATGAAAGTTGAAAAGGGATTAGAGGAAAGATGACCATACAAATATGCGGTACAGTCTGTCCGAAACGATGAGTCCGCCCACGCACGCGGGGATCGAGAGGCGGCGCGGCTGAGACGTATGCTGTTAGCTGCCACAACGTCTACGTCACAGCCAAATCATTGTGAAGACAACGGTGAAACGTGATACGCAGATTAGAGATGATGACGTGGAGCGCTGGCCAGCGTGGCAGCATCTGGACACCCGCGTGCGTGGGCGGACTCGTCGTTTCAGACAGACTCCTCTAAAGGAAACAACAGACTCCTCTAAAAGAAACACCAGAAAAGAAGCTTGTCAGCTTGAAGGGAAGAAGCCCACCAGAAAATAAGCTTGTTAGCCTGAAAAAGAAGTTTGAAAAACTCGGGTTTCCGCGCTGCGAGTCGATTGGATCGGCGTTCTGCTTTGGAGCGCTCCACTAAACGGCCTGCGATAGCACCTTGGAGCGAGCGTAAAAGGAGGAATACTCAGAAGTTAGAAGGTGATAAGTGATAAGATGTGCGGCGTATGATAGCACATACCTACTAGTTTGGGTATATGGTAGGAGGTTGGAAAATTGTGCGTTTAAATAGGAAAATTATGCTCCGGACAGGCTTAGCTTCTATGCCAGCATGTCGAAAATAGGCTGGCCCCTTTACCGAGCATACAATTTCTTGATTCACAAAAGTTTTGTGATCTGACATCTTTATTGTGAGTGTCATGACGCTTCTTCACCCCAGATTTGGTGTCAATCGGTTAAATCTCGACTTAACGGGAGAGTCCTGCAACCACACAGACTCAGAATGTGAGCATACACTTTTTTAGTTTACATAGGTTTAGATTGTCTCTTTCAAAAACTTCTAATGTTCCCTTAGTTCTTATCTCATTGAAGATTCCAATTCAATCCGTGCAGATTCCGCAGCGCAGGAGTCGTTTGAGTCCTCCGAATTATGCAACCTATACATGATCTGCTCCAATCGAACTTCTCAATTTGGATAGCCGCTATAGCTCTGGCTCAAGCTACGAGCAGTTCTTTTGCAAGCCTTTTTCGTCTTTCATCGCCTTTATCAACGCATTCCTTTTCTGTGGACCAACGAACACCCTAGAGTTTATTCCAGGGTTCGGCCTCGAACCCCGTACAAGCCCCTTTTGTTTTTCGACCCTTTCACGAAGCCCAGTTTGCCCACCGACAAGCCGTGCTGAGGCCTGAACCAGGTTGGCTTCTAGTCTTCTGTAATACAGACTTTTAAAGAAAGCACTCACGACAAGAAACATCCTCGATTTTTTTCATGGAATTCTACTCCAGAGGCTACCTTTATGCCCAAAGTAGAGAAGAGACCATTCAAAATGGCAAAGTTTGTGAGAAACACTATGTTGTATATAGCCAATGTATGTCCATGTGTACGGTTCTATCGCCTGAGATGGTGAGGCCGCCGCGGTGCGACGGCAAGCACTAGGCGACAAAGAGGGCGTGTTAACGCGATAACTCGACGGCAACAGCATGGATGCAGACGTTTCTGGCATTCTGCCAGCTCCAGTACCAACCTGGCCCTAGGGATGTGATATGTTCTCAGGTGTTGTCGCCATCAACCAAGTTGTATTGAGAATGGTCAGCGTATTCCCATTAGTTCTACGGCAACCATGCCAGAGCAATGTTATAAAAAGTAATGGAAATAGCCTTCATTCATGTGAGAGGCAGCGGAAATTAAATGTGGGAGCCAGGGAAAAATTAGTCAGTATTAAATTTATCAGTCATGCAAATGTGTCTGCGCATACCTCATTGATTTACCTCTACGCACGAACATCAGGATTGAATCCAGGCGTTAATTTCATAATAGGTTGCGAAAATGAAAATGACCGTTTGGACGAAAAATTAGATTTCCATGAAAGTAAAAGTTCAGCAGCTCCATCAAAGAAGTACTCTTTCTTACTCGATCGTCCTTCTCCTTTCCACACTCTAGTAATAGACTCTTTTCAAAGAATTTGGTAGGCTTTGTGTCTGAATAGCGACCCATGTAAATTTTCGTTTCCTTGCTGTGCTGATGCTTTTTCTCCTCCATCGGAAGGAGTGCAGTTGATTCTAGATAACCAATTCATAAATGCTTTTTGATTATTTTTCTAGGACTTTCGATGAGGAGGGAAGAATGCTAATTGGGCGATAATTAGAAATGTTGGAACAACTGTTTGATTTTGGAATAGGTGTTACTGTGGATGCTTTCCAAGCTGATGGCACTTGGCCTAACATCAAAGAAATGTTAAAAATCGTTGCAAGGGCTGCTGCAAATTGTTTCGCAAACATCCTATGAAATACTTGCGGTATACCATCAGATGTTACAGATTGGGAGGCTGTAAGAGAGCTGTAATTGTTTGAAAACAACTGAAGAGGTAAATGTTGGTATTTCAAAGCTGACATTCCTTTTTACAAAGGTACTGGCAAAGAAACTAGCAAAAGCTTCAGCTTTCTGATGATCAGATGCAAGGCTTCTGCCATCCTCGCTATATATTATAGAACAAATTGTTCGGGAATGTACTTCGTCCTCTGTCTTATGTGTGAAAAAAGATTTTTCATGTTTTTCGAGGAAGCGAGGCGTAAAGTCTTGTAAGCCAGGAATTTTTTAACGTGGTAGTCAAGATTCTTACATACATTTACGTATGTATCGGAATATGAGGGACTGGGAGTTGAACGGAAAATTTTTTCCTTCTGCTCGAAAAGGTTGCGAATATGCGTAGGATAGGAGCTGAACGATGATGATCTCACTTTTTGTATGGGAGCAAAGACATCGATAATTTCTCGAATATTTTTAGAAACGGTTATAAACATCATCGATGTCAGTGTAGTCGAGAAAAGCATTAAACCAGTTAATTGAGAGAAGTGCATCAGAAATTGCGCGAATGTTGGCATGTTTGAAGTTTTGACAGTAAGTAAAAATGGGTTTAGATTTTAGGATCCTCAGAGAAAAAAATCATAATGTGATCTGAAGTACTGAGAGGCGGACAGATTCCAACATTCGAAACAAGTTCCGAGTTTGAAAGGATAACATCAAGGACTTGGTCCTTTCTAGTGGGAGATCGACCAGTTGAACCAACGATAAGGACTCAAACATGGAAAGAAAGTTTTCATCTGCTCTCATTATCTGCTTTTTTGTATAACTCAATTGAGAGATTGAGATCACCCAATAGAGTTATCTTGTATAGAAAGGATGAAGAGAGAAAGCAAAGTCAAACGCAGTTCATCTTGGTGAGAAGAGTTGTGTGGAGGTCTATACACGAGGATAAATCCACGTTTTCAGCTACGGGAAGGCATATACCGAAGCAAATTACGTCAGATGATAAATTCTTCAATGAGAAATTAACATTTTCAAAATTTATCGAATTATGGACTAGAACGCGTACTGTCCGTGGATTGTCGCGGTCACGTTAAAGGCAGCAGGAGCTGAAATTCTCGACTCTGAGCTGAGCTGTGGGTGGTGAAGTACAGACTCGGCACATCATAAATGTGAAACGAACACAGACAATGATGGCTTACCTGCAGAGAAAATGGAACATTCGTCGCGAACACGCCTGGCCGTGTTCGTGCGCGGACGAGTTTTCCCCGGCGCGAAAGCCATTGCGGCGCGTGGTTTTGGCCGAGTCCCGCCATAAAACCCTGTGAATTGAATGCATTTCGTTTTCCTTTTGCGCCAAACCACGCACCGCAATGGCTTTTTGCGCCGGGGAAAACTCGTCCGCGCGCGAACACGGCCAGGCGTGTTCGCGACGAATGTTCCATTTTCTCTGCAGGTAAGCCATAATTGTCTGTGTTCGTTTCACATT
Source organism: Ancylostoma caninum (assembly GCA_037903475.1). Lineage (NCBI taxonomy): Eukaryota > Metazoa > Nematoda > Chromadorea > Rhabditida > Ancylostomatidae > Ancylostoma > Ancylostoma caninum. Next base: position 31,781 of record JBAJFG010000500.1, read on the forward strand.
TATGATGTGCTGAGTCTGTACTTCATCATCCACAGCTCAGCTCGGAGTCGAGGATTTCAGCTCCTGCTGCCTTTAAATAAAGTTGTTGCATTTTGCCAAAACAGTTGCATTTGTTGCAATACATTGCTTTTTTTGCAATGCAATGCATTATAATTGGTGTCATTGCATTTTTTTCAATGCATTACATAAAATGCAATGCATTGACAAAAATTCACCGCATTGACAAAAATTGCAACGCATTGCAGCGAATGCATTGCATCTACTTCGGTTCAATTACCCAAGTTTGAGGTACTGCCGAGCGTTTAGTCGTATCTAAAACATTGGAAAAATAGACCGTATTATTCAAACAAGTCAGTGCATAAGACTATAAGTGCATTAAATGCAAAGCGTTGCACTTATTGCAATCTATTGCAGTTTTTCAACAATGCGTTGTATATTTTTTAATGCATTTATTTTCCATTGGTTCTCCCACCCAGGTATGGGGTCATCTCAACCGATGCACTGCATTAGGCCGCTATTAGACTCCACGCGAGGTATAGCACAGGGTGTCGCCCTCGCCACTAGCAATACCTATCGATTGTGGGCGAGGCATAGCGGAAGCCCTGTGCTATGCCTCGCGTGGAGTCTAATAGTAGCCTAATGCAGTGCATCGGTTGAGATGACCCCATACTTGGGTGGGAGAACCAATGGAAAATGAATGCATTGAAAAATATACAACGCATTGTTGAAAAAATGCAATAGATTGCAATAAGTGCAACGCTTTGCATTTAATGCACTTAGCTTCATGCACTGACTTGTTTGAATAATACGGTCTATTTTTTCCAATGCTTTAGATACGAAGCAACGCTTGGCAGTACCTCAAACTTGGGTAATTGAACCAAAATAGATGCAATGCATACGTTGCAATGCATTGCAATTTTTGTCACTGCGGTGAATTTTTGTCAATGCATTGCATTTAATAGATTTCATTTAAAGCATTGTATTTAATGTAAAATTTAAAGAAAACATTTCTTTGCATTTTCCCTAGCAACAGATACGACGCAATGCGTTTGAGTACCTCAAACTTGGGAAAGTTACCACAAATTTCGCGATCAGAGATTTTAGGCTGCAAACACGATTCTGTAATCTACACCAGTTTAGGTTTGTACGAAGAAATGAATTGGTGGAGATGGGATAATTTGTTTACAATACTGCGGGTGTTCATCAGAAAGCATTTCGCGCAAATCTCATCCTTTTTTACAAGTTTTTTGCAGCACCAATATTGCGTAAAGGGATGTCAGACGCTCTCACCACTTCGTTTCTATAAACCACGTAGATACGTTCCCTTTTGCCTTCGTTGAGGTTCATCTCATGTGCCTTTTGCCGTAACTCTTCATCTCGAATTCTTTCCTTATGTGTCATAGACTTCCTTAGGAACACATTTTTGTATATTGGCATGGCATGAAGTCGATGTGATTACGAGAGCATATGCCGGCAAGAGAAACGTGAGGAGAAAACGCATAATTAGCCATGTTTACCGTCAACTATCTTGCCCATTCTGAAGATTTCCGTCGGTCGAGGTTCCACGTCTAACGCATATTCAGAACAAAATCTTCAGTATGGGCTTGTCTTTTGAGTGCTGGCTAAGCCGAATCGGTTTCGGGAACTCCAGATATAACAACAGGACGAGTGCGCTTTTCAGCTTCAACTATCTCATTTGAAATAGAGGGAACTTACTGATATACTTCTCGAGCAGTGGGATTGCTTCTGGCGCTTTGTTATTTAGAATATCATGAAATTTATCCAATACTAGCGCCCCTAGGAGACGCTAGGAAGTGTGGATGTGGCAGCCACTTGAGGTTCATGTCAAAACTATTAGGCGTGAAAATAAGGTCGCGTGCTCTTCTGAGAGCTGCGCTTTCTATCTTCTATCTATAAATATTATGCGGAGTATTTTATACAGAGCTCTGAAACACTTTCCTTTCCCTCTCTTTACATGAGAAAATCAAGTCAATCAAGCATTAGAGATTATAAAAAAGCATCCATTTTGGAGAAAACAATATGTTTAAAACATTACTCCTAATGAAATCTACTGTGCGTTGTTGTGAGCCACATAGGAGGTTGTTATAAATTGCCGAGGTAATGTCATAATGCCGAAGTTCAAAGACAGTCGGACATAGAGATTTTTTTGAACAGTTATCAACGGAATGAAAGTGGTTGAAACTGGTTGAAACTGTTCCAGTGATCTGCGCATTATGCATATTGGATGTCACACCGGAAAGAACCGTTCAGTAGTAATCTTCCGGATTCAGTTTTTACGTCATTGACTATCATTACTCTCAAGCTTCTGCGATGAAGACTTCCTTTCGCTGCTCGGAAGTAACAATAATTCCACAGAAACGAGCGTTATTAGACAATGGACAGTGTTCCAACAAATGTAAAAGCTCAAAACTTTCGAAACGTTTATGAACTACTGTAAAGTACATCTCCGCTACTTCCTGCCAACATGTCGAGGAAACGACTTCAACGTGTGCAATAGATCGGTCCAGTCTTCTTTACTCAATGGCACATGTTATAATTGGATGCACATGCACCCAACCAGCACTAATAAAATCGGTTTCTACCGGAAATCAAAAAATATTAGGAAAACGGAAGATCCCGCACATCTCAAAACCCAATTCAAAAAGGATATCAGCTGTAGTATTACGCATCCCTGCAAGAATGTCGTCCTTGTTATACACCGAATCACAAAACGTTCTCTTCCTTCTAAGGAACGAGAACAAAGCACCAGCCAGTTCTTAAAAATAAAGCTAGGCTCAATTCCTGTCCGTATTGCCCCGGCTTACTTCTACATGTTAACACCCCATCCCAGGCTCATCCTCCACTGCACTAATTCTGCAAATTATACAGTCGCAATCAATCATCCTTGCATCGTACAGCACCTCCCGTCATCTGAGCGGCTCCGCATCATCCGTGCATCATCATAGGTGGTGCGGCGCCGCTCAGCAGGCGGGCGGTGTTGTGTGATGCAAGGATGATTGAGAGCGACCGCACTTCTTTGATTAACTAACACCACTGTTCAAATCTGAAATCCATAGTCCAACCATAACCTCCGTCCAGTCGCCACAGCAGTTGAACACCAAATCCGACTCCAGTGAACAGTCTGTCCACGCATTTGTTTGAATTCAACATATGTGGTGCAACGGAAGGACAGAATTGTTGCCTCTTTTAAGAAGATCTGAAGCTCTTGTTCTCGTCTGAGACCAGTATTGTTTCATAATACGTCGCAAGTTCAGCGTCTAATCAATCCAGTCGCTAATGTAAGCATAGCTGCTTTCAAAAAGCGATCGACACTCTCTGAATTTTCCTCTTCACAAGAAAATGTTTGCTCCAGTTCGGTTCAGCTTGTTTGCATACTCCGGCTCCAAATTTTACCTAACGCGTCCCAATCATTTATTCTGTCTTTAAATCCTAACACTATCCACCCTACTGTTCTTCAAGAATTAAATGGTGGTAGGAGGAGGCCATTACAGTCAAATGAAGTCAAAATTTGTACTTAAAATGACAGTGTCACTGGCCAGTTTGATATGTGACTACAGTTCAGGTTGTAAACAGCCGTCTGGTCCCTCAGAGAATCTTTTCCAACCAAATAAACACACGATGCATAAGAAAATCTCTACCCCGAGTTTGGTGTGCGAGGGCGACATATTTCTTTCCCTACATTACCTTGGAACCACTTCTCCACAACGAAAGGGATTGTTGTCCTCTTGCAAATTCACAAAACGCCATTCTGTTCATTTATAGTAAGGCTTACAATCCCTCACACACTTCTCGGCTTCATCTCAAATCCGCTTTGTTAGTTCTGAAACATCTTTCCGTTGTGAGTTGTGTCCTTTTTCGCAGCATAATGCTCGTGTTAGTAGTGTAAACCCACAGCATCAATCGTTAAAGGGAGTTAGGCTCCTGATAGTTTCAGTGCATCGTGCACTTGGCGTGGAACATCCCTCGCGTTGCTACATCCTGGAGTGTTGCAATACTGGGTGCGGAAACAAGTTCATAATCTCCTATCACAGGCTAATTCTTTGTTCCTTCGGTAGATTATCAGCACAGAATTCATGCCAATCAAAACCTCTCCCGTTCCTCTGATTCAATACTTCACTCAGAAACGTCGAGCTGTATAGGTATTTTCAGCATCTGGGCCTTACAGATATTATAGAATGCCAAGAAGAGCCAATGAAAACTCAAAACACTATTTTATTTTGAACAGATACCACTGTGTTTGCTCAGCTTTCTAGAGGAAAAACGTCTCCTCGCAGAGAATTTGCCCTGAGAACGCCAAAATTCATGTTTGGTGGAACTTCAAATATTAGGTGAGGAGCACACCAGTAATACAATGTGTATTTCCTTGGATCGAGTAGATTAATGTACGGGATTTGTATACGCATACTCTTTCCTTTCCTACTTCATACTTGATACGCTACTTAATAGACACTTACGACCGCTCACCAAAGTTCCATTCCCAAAGCTGGTGGTAGTCAAGTCAGGAACAGAAAAACAGAAGCTCACGCAACGCGAATTCCCTTCGGCATTCCTCATCTAAGCACCCCCTCCTTGAAATTCTCGTGAAACGCGGGCTCCTCGAGAGATTCTCAACTCGGAGGATCCCCTCATTGAAATTTCCACGAGATGCGGATTCCATGCAACCCTTCCGACTCAGAGTAGCCCTTCCTTGAAATCCTCATGGAGAGCGGGCTCCCGAGCTCCTTTCAGCCTTCCATATACCAACTCCCCTCCGACCTTCTCAAATGTGAGGATCACCTTAAAATCCTCATGCAACGCGGGTTCCTTCTGACCTTCTCAAATATGGGGATCCACTTCTCAAAATCCTCATGCAACGCGGGTCCCCTCCGACCTCCTCAAATCTGAGGATCGCCTCGCCGAAGTCCTGATGCAACGCGAGTCCCCTCCGACTTTCTCAAATAGGAGGAGCCACTCCTCGAAATTCCCGTGCAACGCGGGTTCCCTTCAGCCTTCCATACACAAATGCACCCTCTTCTTAAGGTCCTCATGCAAAGCGGGTTCCCTCTGACCTTCTCAAATCTGAGGATCCACTCCTCGAAATTCCCGTGCAACGCGGGTTCCCTTCAGCCTTCCATATATAAATGCACCCTCATCTTAAGGATCTCATGCAACGCGGGTCCCCTCCGATCTCCTCAAATCTGAGGATCGCCTCGCCGAAGTCCTGATGGAGCGCGGGTTCCCTTCAGCCTTCCATATACAAATGCACCCTCATCTTAGGGTTCTCATGCAACGCGGGTTCCCTTCAGCCTTCCATATACAAATGCACCCTCATCTTAAGGTTCTCATGCAACGCGGGTTCCCTCTGACCTTCTCAAATCTAAAGATCACCTCCTCAAAATCCTCATGCAACGCAGGTCCCCTCCGACCTCCTCAATTCTGAGGATCGCCTCGCCGAAGTCCTGATGCAACGCGAGTTCCCTCCGACTTTCTCAAATAGGAGGAGCCACTCCTCGAAATTCCCGTGCAACGCGGGTTCCCTTCAGCCTTCCATACACAAATGCACCCTCTTCTTAAGGTCCTCATGCAAAGCGGGTTCCCTCTGACCTTTTCAAATCTGAGGATCCACTCCTCGAAATTCCCGTGCAACGCGGGTTCCCTTCAGCCTTCCATATATAAATGCACCCTCATCTTAAGGATCTCATGCAACGCGGGTTCCCTCCGACCTTCTCAAACCTGAGGATCCACTCCTCGAAATTCACGAGCAACGCGGGTTCCCTCTGACCTTCACAAATCTGAGGATCCGCTCCTCGAAATTCCCCTGCAACGCGGGTTCCCTTCAGCCTTCCATATACAAATGCACCCTCATCTTAGGGTTCTCATGCAACGCGGGTTCCCTCTGAACTTCTCAAATCTGAAGATCACCTCCTCAAAATCCTCATGCAATGCGGGTCCCCTCCAACCTCCTCAAATCTGAGGATCGCCTCGCCGAAGTCCTGATGCAACGCGAGTCCCCTCCGAGGAGCCATTCTTCGAAATTCTCGTGCAACGCGGGTTCCCTTCAGCCTTCCATATACAAATGCACCCTCATCTTAAGGTTCTCATGCAAAGCAGGTCCCCTCCGACCTCCTCAAATCTGAGAATTCCCTCGCCGACGTCCTGATGCAACCCGAGTCCCCTCCGCCTCCTCAAATAGGAGGATCATCTTCTCGAAATCCTCTTGCAGTTCGGGTTCCCTCTGACCTTCACAAATCTAAGGATCCGCTCCTCGAAATGCTCATGCAGTTCGGGTTCCCTTCAGCCTTCCATATACAAATGCACCGTCATCCTAAGGTTCTCATGCAACACGGGTTCCCTCCGACCTCCTCAAATAGGAGGATCATCTCCTAAAAATCCTCACGCAACGCTGGTTCCCTTCCGACCTCCTCAAATCTGAGGATCGCCTCGCCGAAGTCCTGATGCAACGCGAGTCCCCTCCGCCTCCTCAAATAGGAGGATTCCCTCGCCGAAGTTCTGATCTCGAGTCCTCTCCGACCTTCTCAAATAGGAGGATCATCTCCTCGAAATCCTCATGCAATTCGGGTTCCCTTCAGCCTTCCATATACAAATGCACCCTCACCCTAAGGTTCTCATGCAACGCGAGTCCCCTCCGACCATCTCAAATAGGTGGATCCTCTCCTCGAAATCCTCATGCAATTCGGGTTCCCTTGAGCCTTCCATATACAAATGCACCCTCTTCTTAAGATCCTCATGCAACGCGAGTCCCCTCCGACCTTCTCAAATCTGATCTGATCCACTCCTCGAAATTCACGTGCAACACGGGTTCCCTCTGATTTTCACAAATCTGAGAATCCGCTCCTCGAAATGCTCATGCAGTTCGGGTTCCCTCCAGCCTTCCATATACCAATGTACCCTCCCTTTAAAACCCTCATGCAACGCGAGTCCCCTCCGCCTCTTCAAATCTGATGATCATTTCCTCGAAATCCTCATGCAGTTCGGGTTCCCTTCAGCCTTCCATATACAAATGCACCCTCATCCTAAGGTTCTCATGCAACGCGAGTCCCCTCCGACCTCCTCAAATCTGAGGATTCCCTCGCCGAAGTCCTGATGCAACCCGAGTCCCCTCCGCCTCCTCAAATAGGAGGATCATCTCCTCGAAATCCTCATGCAATTCGGGTTCCCTTCAGCCTTCCATATACAAATGCACCCTCTTCTTAAGATCCTCATGCAACGCGGGTCCCCTCCCCCTCCTCAAATCTGATGATCATCTCCTCGAAATCCTCATGCAGTTCGGGTTCCCTTCACCCTTCCATATACAAATGCACCCTCTTCTTAAGGTCCTCATGCAACGCGGGTCCCCTCCGACCTTCTCAAATCTGAGGGTCCACTCCTCGAAATCCTCATGCAATTCGGGTTCCCTTCAGCCTTCCATATACAAATGCACCCTCATCTTAAGGTTCTCATGCAAAGCGGGTCCCCCCCGACCTCCTCAAATCTGAGAATTCCCTCGCCGACGTCCTGATGCAACCCGAGTCCCCTCCGCCTCCTCAAATAGGAGGATCATCTCCTCGAAATCCTCATGCAGTTCGGGTTCCCTCTGACCTTCACAAATCTGAGAATCCGCTCCTCGAAATGCTCATGCAGTTCGGGTTCCCTTCAGCCTTCCATATACAAATGCACCGTCATCCTAAGGTTCTCATGCAACGCGGGTTCCCTCCGACCTCCTCAAATAGGAGGATCATCTCCTAAAAATCCTCACGCAACGCTGGTTCCCTTCCGACCTCCTCAAATCTGAGGATTCCCTCGCCGACGTCCTGATGCAACCCGAGTCCCCTCCGCCTCCTCAAATAGGAGGATTCCCTCGCCGAAGTTCTGATCCCGAGTCCTCTCCGACCTTCTCAAATAGGAGGATCATCTCCTCGAAATCCTCATGCAATTCGGGTTCCCTTCAGCCTTCCATATACAAATGCACCCTCTTCTTAAGGTCCTCATGCAACGCGGGTCCCCTCCGCCTCCTCAAATCTGATGATCATCTCCTCGAAATCCTCATGCAGTTCGGGTTCTCTTCAGCCTTCCATATACAAATGCACCCTCACCCTAAGGTTCTCATGCAACGCGAGTCCCCTCCGACCATCTCAAATAGGTGGATCCTCTCCTCGAAATCCTCATGCAATTCAGGTTCCCTTGAGCCTTCCATATAGAAATGCACCCTCTTCTTAAGATCCTCATGCAACGCGAGTCCCCTCCGACCTTCTCAAATCTGAGGATCCACTCCTCGAAATTCACGTGCAACACGGGTTCCCTCTGATTTTCACAAATCTGAGAATCCGCTCCTCGAAATGCTCATGCAGTTCGGGTTCCCTCCAGCCTTCCATATACCAATGTACCCTCCCTTTAAAACCCTCATGCAACGCGAGTCCCCTCCGCCTCTTCAAATCTGATGATCATCTCCTCAAAATCCTCATGCAGTTCGGGTTCCTCTTAGCCTCCCATATACAAATGCACCCTCATCCTAATGTTCTCATGCAACGCGGGTCCCCTCCGCCTTTTCAAATCTGATGATCATCTCCTCAAAATCCTCATGCAGTTCGGGTTCCCTTCAGCCTTCCATATACAAATGCACCCTCTTCTTAAGATCCTCATGCAACGCGGGTCCCCTCCGCCTCCTCAAATCTGAGGATCATCTCCTCAAAATCCTCATGTAGTTCGGGTTCCCTTCAACCTTCCATATACAAATGCACCCTCTTCTTAAGGTCCTCATGCAACGCGGGTCCCCTCCGCCTCCTCAAATCTGAGGATCATCTCCTCGAAATCCTCATGTAGTTCGGGTTCCCTTCAACCTTCCATATACAAATGCACCCTCTTCTTAGGGTCCTCATGCAACGCGGGTCCCCTCCGCCTCCTCAAATCTGATGATCATCTCCTCGAAATCCTCATGCAGTTCGGGTTCCCTTCAGCCTTCCATATACCAATGTACCCTCCCTTTAAAACCCTCATGCAACGTGAGTCCCCTCCGACCTTCTCAAATCTGAGGATCCACTCCTCGAAATCCTCATGCAGTTCGGGTTCCCTTCAGCCTTCCATATACAAATGCACCTTCATCCTAAGGTTCTCATGCAACGTGAGTCCCCTCCGACCTTCTCAAATCTGAGGATCCACTCCTCGAAATTCACGTGCAACGCGGGTCCCCTCCGCCTCCTCAAGGATCCGCTCCTCGAAATGCTCATGCAGTTCGGGTTCCCTTCAGCCTTCCATATACCAATGTACCCTCCCTTTAAAACCCTCATGCAACGCGAGTCCCCTCCGACCATCTCAAATAGGAGGATCATCTCCTCGAAATCATCATGCAATTCGGGTCCCCTTCAGCCTTCCATATACAAATGCACCCTCTTCTTAAGATCCTCATGCAACGCGGGTCCCCTCCGCCTCTTCAAATCTGATGATCATCTCCTCGAAATGCTCATGCAGTTCGGGTTCCCTTCAGCCTTCCATATACCAATGCACCCTCATCCTAATGTTCTCATGCAACGCGGGTCCCCTCCGCCTTTTCAAATCTGATGATCATCTCCTCGAAATCCTCATGCAGTTCGGGTTCCCTTCAGCCTTCCATATACAAATGCACCCTCATCCTAAAGTTCTCATGCAACGCGAGTCCCCTCCGACCTCCTCAAATCTGAGGATTCCCTCGCCGAAGTCCTGATGCAACCCGAGTCCCCTCCGCCTCCTCAAATAGGAGGATCATCTCCTCGAAATCCTCATGCAATTCGGGTTCCCTTCAGCCTTCCATATACAAATGCACCCTCTTCTTAAGATCCTCATGCAACGCGGGTCCCCTCCCCCTCCTCAAATCTGATGATCATCTCCTCAAAATCCTCATGCAGTTCTGGTTCCCTTCAGCCTCCCATATACAAATGCACCCTCTTCCTAAGGTCCTCATGCAACGCGGGTCCCCTCCTCCTCCTCAAATCTGATGATCATCTCCTCGAAATTCACGTACAACACGGGTTCCCTCTGACCTTCACAAATCTGAGGATCCGCTCCTCGAAATGCTCATGCAGTTCGGGTTCCCTTCACCCTTCCATATACAAATGCACCCTCATCCTAAGGTTCTCATGCAACGCGGGTTCCCTGTGACTTTCTCAAATCTGAGAATCACCTCCTCAAAATCCTGATGCAACGCGAGTCTCTTCCGACCTTCTCAAATCTGAGGACCCACTCCTCGAAATTCACGTGCAACACGGGTTCCCTCTGACCTTCACAAATCTGAGAATCCGCTCCTCGAAATGCTCATGCAGTTCGGGTTCCCTTCAGCCTTCCATATACAAATGCACCCTCTTCTTAAGATCCTCATGCAACGCGGGTCCCCTCCGCCTCCTCAAATCTGAGGATCATCTCCTCGAAATCCTCATGTAGTTCGGGTTCCCTTCAACCTTCCATATACAAATGCACCCTCTTCTTAAGGTCCTCATGCAACGCGGGTCCCCTCCGCCTCCTCAAATCTGAGGATCATCTCCTCGAAATCCTCATGTAGTTCGGGTTCCCTTCAACCTTCCATATACAAATGCACCCTCTTCTTAGGGTCCTCATGCAACGCGGGTCCCCTCCGCCTCCTCAAATCTGATGATCATCTCCTCGAAATCCTCATGCAGTTCGGGTTCCCTTCAGCCTTCCATATACAAATGCACCCTCATCCTAAGGTTCTCATGCAACGTGAGTCCCCTCCGACCTTCTCAAATCTGAGGATCCACTCCTCGAAATTCACGTGCAACGCGGGTCCCCTCCGCCTCCTCAAGGATCCGCTCCTCGAAATGCTCATGCAGTTCGGGTTCCCTTCAGCCTTCCATATACCAATGTACCCTCCCTTTAAAACCCTCATGCAACGCGAGTCCCCTCCGACCATCTCAAATAGGAGGATCATCTCCTCGAAATCATCATGCAATTCGGGTCCCCTTCAGCCTTCCATATACAAATGCACCCTCTTCTTAAGATCCTCATGCAACGCGGGTCCCCTCCGCCTCTTCAAATCTGATGATCATCTCCTCGAAATGCTCATGCAGTTCGGGTTCCCTTCAGCCTTCCATATACCAATGCACCCTCATCCTAATGTTCTCATGCAACGCGGGTCCCCTCCGCCTTTTCAAATCTGATGATCATCTCCTCGAAATCCTCATGCAGTTCGGGTTCCCTTCAGCCTTCCATATACAAATGCACCCTCATCCTAAAGTTCTCATGCAACGCGAGTCCCCTCCGCCTTTTCAAATCTGATGATCATCTCCTCGAAATGCTCATGCAGTTCGGGTTCCCTTCAGCCTTCCATATACCAATGTACCCTCCCTTTAAAACCCTCATGCAACGCGAGTCCCCTCCGACCATCTCAAATAGGAGGATCATCTCCTCGAAATCATCATGCAATTCGGGTCCCCTTCACCCTTCCATATACAAATGCACCCTCTTCTTGAGATCCTCATGCAACGCGGGTCCCCTCCGCCTCTTCAAATCTGATGATCCTCTCCTCGAAATCCTCATGCAGTTCGGGTTCCCTTCAGCCTTCCATATACAAATGCACCCTCTTCTTAGGGTCCTCATGCAACGCGGGTCCCCTCCGCCTCCTCAAATCTGATGATCATCTCCTCGAAATCCTCATGCAGTTCTGGTTCCCTTCAGCCTCCCATATACAAATGCACCCTCTTCCTAAGGTCCTCATGCAACGCGGGTCCCCTCCTCCTCCTCAAATCTGATGATCATCTCCTCGAAATTCACGTACAACACGGGTTCCCTCTGACCTTCACAAATCTGAGGATCCGCTCCTCGAAATGCTCATGCAGTTCGGGTTCCCTTCACCTTTCCATATACAAATGCACCCTCTTCTTAAGATCCTCATGCAACGCGGGTCCCCTCCGCCTCTTCAAATCTGATGATCATCTCCTCGAAATGCTCATGCAGTTCGGGTTCCCTTCAGCCTTCCATATACCAATGCACCCTCATCCTAATGTTCTCATGCAACGCGGGTCCCCTCCGCCTTTTCAAATCTGATGATCATCTCCTCGAAATCCTCATGCAGTTCGGGTTCCCTTCAGCCTTCCATATACAAATGCACCCTCATCCTAAAGTTCTCATGCAACGCGAGTCCCCTCCGCCTTTTCAAATCTGATGATCATCTCCTCGAAATGCTCATGCAGTTCGGGTTCCCTTCAGCCTTCCATATACCAATGTACCCTCCCTTTAAAACCCTCATGCAACGCGAGTCCCCTCCGACCATCTCAAATAGGAGGATCATCTCCTCGAAATCATCATGCAATTCGGGTCCCCTTCACCCTTCCATATACAAATGCACCCTCTTCTTGAGATCCTCATGCAACGCGGGTCCCCTCCGCCTCTTCAAATCTGATGATCCTCTCCTCGAAATCCTCATGCAGTTCGGGTTCCCTTCAGCCTTCCATATACCAATGCACCCTCATCCTAATGTTCTCATGCAACGCGGGTCCCCTCCGCCTTTTCAAATCTGATGATCATCTCCTCGAAATCCTCATGCAGTTCGGGTTCCCTTCAGCCTTCCATATACAAATGCACCCTCATCCTAAAGTTCTCATGCAACGCGAGTCCCCTCCGCCCTTTCAAATCTGATGATCATCTCCTCGAAATGCTCATGCAGTTCGAGTTCCCTTTCAGCCTTCCATATACCAATGTACCCTCCCTTTAAAACCCTCATGCAACGCGAGTCCCCTCCGACCATCTCAAATAGGAGGATCATCTCCTCGAAATCATCATGCAATTCGGGTCCCCTTCACCCTTCCATATACAAATGCACCCTCTTCTTGAGATCCTCATGCAACGCGGGTCCCCTCCGCCTCTTCAAATCTGATGATCCTCTCCTCGAAATCCTCATGCAGTTCGGGTTCCCTTCAGCCTTCCATATACAAATGCACCCTCTTCTTAGGGTCCTCATGCAACGCGGGTCCCCTCCGCCTCCTCAAATCTGATGATCATCTCCTCGAAATCCTCATGCAGTTCTGGTTCCCTTCAGCCTCCCATATACAAATGCACCCTCTTCCTAAGGTCCTCATGCAACGCGGGTCCCCTCCTCCTCCTCAAATCTGATGATCATCTCCTCGAAATTCACGTACAACACGGGTTCCCTCTGACCTTCACAAATCTGAGGATCCGCTCCTCGAAATGCTCATGCAGTTCGGGTTCCCTTCACCTTTCCATATACAAATGCACCCTCTTCTTAAGATCCTCATGCAACGCGGGTCCCCTCCGCCTCTTCAAATCTGATGATCATCTCCTCGAAATCCTCATGCAGTTCGGGTTCCCTTCAGCCTTCCATATACAAATGCACCCACATCCTAAGGTTCTCATGCAACGCGAGTCCCCTCCGACCTTCTCAAATCTGAGGATCCACTCCTCGAAATTCACGTGCAACGCGGGTCCCCTCCGCCTCCTCAAGGATCCGCTCCTCGAAATGCTCATGCAGTTCGGGTTCCCTTCAGCCTTCCATATACCAATGTACCCTCCCTTTAAAACCCTCATGCAACGCGAGTCCCCTCCGACCATCTCAAATAGGAGGATCATCTCCTCGAAATCATCATGCAATTCGGGTCCGCTTCAGCCTTCCATATACAAATGCACCCTCTTCTTAAGATCCTCATGCAACGCGGGTCCCCTCCTCCTTTTCAAATCTGATGATCATCTCCTCGAAATTCACGTACAACACGGGTTCCCTCTGACCTTCAAAAATCTGAGGATCCGCTCCTCGATATGCTCATGCAGTTCGGGTTCCCTTCACCCTTCCATATACAAATGCACCCTCATCCTAAGGTTCTCATGCAACGCGGGTTCCCTGTGACTTTCTCAAATCTGAGAATCACCTCCTCAAAATCCTGATGCAACGCGAGTCTCTTCCGACCTTCTCAAATCTGAGGACCCACTCCTCGAAATTCACGTGCAACACGGGTTCCCTCTGACCTCCACAAATCTGAGAATCCGCTCCTCGAAATGCTTATGCAGTTCGGGTTCCCTTCAGCCTTCCATATACCAATGTACCCTCCCTTTAAAACCCTCATGCAACGCGGGTCCCCTCCGCCTCCTCAAATCTGATGATCATCTCGAAATCCTCATGCAGTTTGGGTTCCCTTCAGCCTTCCATATACAAATGCACCCTCTTCTTAAGATCCTCATGCAACGCGGGTCCCCTCCGCCTCTTCAAATCTGATGATCCTCTCCTCGAAATCCTCATGCAGTTCGGGTTCCCTTCAGCCTTCCATATACAAATGCACCCTCTTCTTAGGGTCCTCATGCAACGCGGGTCCCCTCCGCCTCCTCAAATCTGATGATCATCTCCTCGAATTCCTCATGCAGTTCTGGTTCCCTTCAGCCTCCCATATACAAATGCACCCTCTTCCTAAGGTCCTCATGCAACGCGGGTCCCCTCCTCCTCCTCAAATCTGATGATCATCTCCTCGAAATTCACGTACAACACGGGTTCCCTCTGACCTTCACAAATCTGAGGATCCGCTCCTCGAAATGCTCATGCAGTTCGGGTTCCCTTCACCTTTCCATATACAAATGCACCCCTGCCTTTAAGATCCTCATGCAACGCGGGTCCCCTCCGCCTCTTCAAATCTGATGATCATCTCCTCGAAATCCTCATGCAGTTCGGGTTCCCTTCAGCCTTCCATATACAAATGCACCCACATCCTAAGGTTCTCATGCAACGCGAGTCCCCTCCGACCTTCTCAAATCTGATGATCATCTCCTCGAAATTCACGTACAACACGGGTTCCCTCTGACCTTCACAAATCTGAGGATCCGCTCCTCGAAATGCTCATGCA